>CAMPDV010000166.1:585000-598134 GCA_946699065.1 Loxodes magnus | reverse complement strand
ATAATAATAATACTAATAATAATAATAATACTAATAATAATAATAATAATAATAATAATAATAATAATAATTATAATAATAATAATAATAATAATAATAATAATAATAATAATAATAATAATAATAATAATAATAATAATAATAATAATAATAATAATAATAATAATAATAATAATAATACTAATAATAATAATAATAATAATAATAATAATAATAATAATAATAATAATAATAATAATAATAATAATAATAATAATACTAATAATAATAATAATAATAATAATAATAATGGATATTAACATGCCATCATCTTTGTTTGCTTTACCACGAATTAGAGCTTATAGATTTTTTTGTAAATCAATAGATCTCGAGATTTTAATCTTCTGGATTTTTCTGGTCATAAATCCTTATAACTTGCTTATTTTCTCATCTTGCTAAAGCTTGTAAGTCAAATCCAAATTGTCATCTTTCATTTCTTCTCAATGCTTCTTAGATTTTTGAAGCATTTAAGAATGGCTAAAATGATTTTTTCATTTAAAGTTTTTTGCTTGACAAACTTTAGATCTTTAATAGGTTTTAGATTTTTTATTTCTACTACTTAAGATTGCTTCTTCTTAAATCTATAGCACTAATTAACCTATGTCCATATTTTTAGCAATATCATTATCTTATTTTTTTTTTCTAATAGGATAAGCTTGAAATTTGATTCTCTACTCCTTTTGAATCCGGATTTGATAGTTTATTGAGCTTGGTATGCTCTAGTCAAAAAATTTTATCTTAAATTCCATTTGATTTGATCAATCTACCTTTACATATTTTAGGAAATGGTCTGTTATTTTATTTCTTGCTTAGGATTCTAAACATTTATCAATTTTTTAATGGTTAGCTTGAGGGATTAAGTTATTTATTTAAGGTCTTTATCTTCTTTTACTAGCTTCTAGTTATTCAATTGTAACAAATAGAAATCTTTAGCAAATCTGATTAATTATTAGATTTTGTTGGAGATTTCTATAATTTCTTAGGTACCATTTTATATAATTTAATAATTTATCTAAAATGCATGAATATTTAATCTTTACGAATTAAATGTTCAAATTAGAGTTTTTTTAATTATAAGAAAATATAAAAGTTTTTATTAAGTATTTCTCTATATAATTACATAATTACTTGGAAGCATTGAACAGATTGCTCTAAAATAAAATGTATATTCATAAATCACTTAATCTCGATCATCTTGCTATAAATAAATCATATACCTATTTATTCATTTAATTCTTCTTCATCTATGGAATTTTTTTACTTTCTATCAAAATTTTGAAATCTTTAAGCTCCTCTTTAGTAATTACTTACGAAAGATTTGTTAGAATTGCCAATTTTAGGAATTTAATTTTAATGCATATTTGGTTTTAGTAGTTTTAATTGCATTAAGGTAATTTTAGTATCTTGCTTCTGTGATTATTTTAAAACTCTTAAACTTCTAAAGAATATCCTTATAGTAAAAGCAATTTAATATATGTTTATAACTATCAAAATCTTAACCATATATGTAGAATATACTGAACTAGGTGGAAGTGGAAATATAGCGTAAAATTAATTCATTCTAAAAATTACATGAGTCTCAGCTTTAAAAGGAAATAGTCTCTTAAATAAGGATTTATTAAATGTCTTTAGTTATCTAAGGGAACAAACTTTAATCATTTTCTACTTAATAGTTGCATCTTTTAGCCGTAGACATTAGATAATTTCTTTAGAGACATTCCTAGAAGAACTTTTGATTAACTTCTTAATTTATATAATTTTAAATGCTTTTAATTGTGTTCTGTTTTAGCTTCAATCTAGTATAGATAGAGGATTTACTTAAATATCTTTGATATGGTAAATCGTTTTAAGAACATTTTGACTATAAAAACGTAATATCAGAATCGAGATTCTCTTAACTGATTTAGTTTAAATTAAAGTAAAAAGGCATGAACTGATTATTTTCCAAGTACACAAAAGTAAATCAGTTTAAATCAATAAAGCAAGACTCTAAAATGTTATTTAAGAAGATTTAAAGGGTATTCTTTTATTATTCTTTAAGATTTATTTATTTTAGCTATATAATTTAAATAGGGAGAAGTTAATCCTCACATTAATTGAAACTCTGATTTCAGAAAGCCTTCTGTGGTGTGAAGGATAATATTTCTGCAATGTTAGTCTCGACATTAAAGACTCTTTTAGAGTCTAGTAGGATTTCAAAAAGCTAAGCATCAGGCTTTAGCGTTAATGTTTTCTATGCTGGATGAAAAGTCTTCTCAGTAAGCTTACCGACTCAAACCTGGAGAAGAAAAGAATTAAGGCCAGTTGGTAAGAGAGAAAAAAGTTACAAAGACCTATTAATTTTTATTTCTTAAATTTTTATTAGTGGTGAACAAAATAAAGGTAAAGCAACTTTAATTTATTATTATTATTATAATTTCTTTGGGTTTCGATAGAGTAGCCCAAGGTTTAATATCACCTTCATTCAATGCTTAGGTAAAATTTAAGTTCTACAAAGTGTTTTTAAATTATGTGGATATATAGCTCCATACTTAGATAATAACTTAACTTTAGCTAATGCTATTTAAATAAGAGACTTTTGCTGTACAGTGAAGTTTATAATTGTTTCCTTCTAATTTATACCTAAAAGATAATTACTTCTTTTAAGATAATTGATTATCATTAATGTTTAGATTTATTTAATTTCTAATCCTTTTTTATAAAAGTAATTATTTCACATTTTTACATGCTTATACTAAGCTTTAATCAAAAATTAACTTAAATAGTGGCTTATAGTAATTTTTGAGCATTAGTTTATGAGATTGAATGTTATATCAAGTCCTCCACAAAGCCATTCACTCCTTCAGTTTTAGAAAAAATAATAAATCCATATTTCTTTTAGTTTTCTTTTAGATATCCTACAAGAATATTATAATGTAAATACAATAAGAGGGCTATATGGTTACTTTCTTATAATACTCAGCTATTAATTTTGATTTATTTTGTTAAGTAGCTATCAGTAATAAACTAGCATCAATATTATCGTAGAATGATTCTAGATAAAAAATTAAGTTTAAGGATAATCTTAGTCTTCTTAATAAATTAAAAGAGATTTCCTTTATATAGTTTTTAAAATTTTCTCTGCATCAATCAGGATAGCATTTAATTTGCTTTTTATGTGACCATCTATGAAAAGATTTGCAAGCTATTAAAAATTTCAATTTTTTAAGCTGTTAAAAACTGATGAATAAACCATTATTAAGTTGGATGCAATCACTTTATCTTATTATTTAGTTAGCATTTAGTAAAATATAAAATTTCAATTACTCATAATTCTTTTACTTCCCAATTGACAATAGGAAGAATGTTAAACTTTTCATTTTTTTGAAGTGATAAACCTCTTAAGTATATTGTTAATAAATTTTGCAACTACTTAATGCAATTATTAACCTATATAATTTAAGAATTTAGCATTCAAGCCAACTTTTCCTGAAGCTTTATTGCTAACTAATCGAGTAATTATGTTTATGGCTTCTGATATTGGAGAAAGATGCATGCTTTAAAGATAACTTTATTAGTAATTTAACATGAAAGGTAAATTTCAATATGTTCCTTTTATTTCATATATGAGAATTAAATATCTTTCTAACTTAAATTTTAGTTTCAATCAAAAACTTAAATTTTCAATTTTCCATAAATTATTGCTATTAACTAAAGTTCAAATTCATTTTATTTCGAATTTTAGGGTTAATCAAATTTTCTCTTGCTTGAATATTATTTAATGCTATTTTTGAGTTCTTTATATTTTTCTTTATATTTTTCTTTATATTTTTCTTTATATTTTTCTTTATATTTTTCTTTATATTTTTCTTTATATTTTTCTTTATATTTTTCTTTATATTTTTCTTTATATTTTTCTTTATATTTTTCTTTATATTTTTCTTTATATTTTTCTTTATATTTTTCTTTATATTTTTCTTTATATTTTTCTTTATATTTTTCTTTATATTTTTCTTTATATTTTTCTTTATATTTTTCTTTATATTTTTCTTTATATTTTTCTTTATATTTTTCTTTATATTTTTCTTTATATTTTTCTTTATATTTTTCTTTATATTTTTCTTTATATTTTTCTTTATATTTTTCTTTATATTTTTCTTTATATTTTTCTTTATATTTTTCTTTATATTTTTCTTTATATTTTTCTTTATATTTTTCTTTATATTTTTCTTTATATTTTTCTTTATATTTTTCTTTTGTTTTTTATTTTTTTATTTCAATAATATGTTTAATTTATGCTTATAAGTCCTATTTTTAATTAAATATAAGTACGTAACTTCTATCTATGATGACTGTACAAAGTAAATGAGTTTTAGTATTTTAATTATTTTTCGCTTGAACAAGCAAATTGGTTAAATAATCTGACTTAACAGATGAAATTATTGCAAGAGATTCGAAAAATTTTAGTGATATTATTTTTGATAAAAAAATTAATTTTAATAAGCGAGATTTTAGATTTAGAGTTAAATTTTTAAATTAAGCTAAATATTTAAAGTTAGAATGCAAAAGTTTCTTATATCTAATTTTTATTTTTTAATTTTGCACTTTCGTCTTATAATTACTCATTTCTACCTAAATTCCTTCCTAATATTTATTTGTTGAAGCTTTTTTATTTTTAATTGAATTTGCTAGTAATTACCTTATCTAATATTTGTTTAAATTTACTTTTAAAATAATGTCATAAGTGACTATTAAGTTAAATTTGCTATTTTAATTAGATTATTCTTAATTAAGAAAATATCTTAAGTATCTTAAATTTCTTAAGTATCTTAAATATCCTAAATATTGACTAGAATATCTTGCATTTTTTAAGATCTTTTGGGTACAGCTAAAGGCTTTAGAAGGTAATCTGGTTTCTTTTCCTCTAAGTATACTTATAAATTTTAAAATGTTATAAAGTTAGTGTCCATAATTTAAAGAATAGCGAGTTATTTTAGAGTAATTCGAAGAAACTTATTAATTGATAATAAATACTACTTTTTAATAAACTCCTTAATAAGTTTATAATCTATTTAGCAATTTTAAGTTGTAGAAAATCCAAATCTTTGCTTTAAAAGTTATTGCACATACTAACACATACTAAACTCAAATCATTTGATAATAATCTCTTTATCTTTAGATAAAGAAGAGTTGCTAAGAGTACATTCTTACGGTCTTTATATTAATCTATTATTATAGAGGTTTTTACTGATAAAATATGTAATATCTTATAAGTTATTGCTAATTAATTTATAAGTTACTTTATTTTTACTATATATCTTTAATGCCAAACTCTACTTAATTATCTTAATAGTTTTTAAAACACCTCAGTTTAATTTAAATTTGATTTACTTTTTTAAACTAAACTCTATTTATTTAAGTAGATATATCTAACTGAAGAAAATTTTACTATTTTTAATTAAAGGTGCTAGTTATAATTTAAACTAATTATTTCCGTTTTAGACTGATGGATAAATCTTTCAATATATGTTCAATAATAATACATCTTATTTTGTCTTGCTAGTTATTGAGAGTAATTTAAGAAATATACAAATAAAAATTCAAAATTAAATGTTTGGAGTTACTAAGGAATTTCAATCTATTTCCCACCACTTTTATCAGCTAATCACAACTTATTTACTGCTCTATGATGAGATTCAAGATTTCTTAGTGCTAATATTTTTACCTATTTTCTTGGTTTTTCTTCAGAAATGGGACTCTCGATTTGATGGGTGATCTTTTACTTTCCTTCTTCTGGTCCTTGTTTCTCTAGGATGTTGTTAACTCCTGTTTTCTTGGAGCCATAAAAATGTTGTTCTGAATCATACATCGTTTTTTTTCTATAATATAAGAAATGTAAATATTAATTTTAATAAATCAACTTTTGCTATCATTTTTAAGGCCTTAAAGCATTTTTCTTTTTTAAATATTAAGGAAAATTCCAAACTATTTAATAAGCATATACTCATTTTTTATTCCCATTCAACTAAAGTTTTTATTTATTTCTTTTATAGAATATTAATTAACTGAGTTACCAATTAATTATTAAAATGAATGTGGCTAAATTTAATAAATTTCGATATTTTGAATATCTATTGATAAAAGTTAAGTTTTTATTATATAATCTATAAATTATGATTTAAACTCCTGAGTTTATATTAATAATAATTTTGAATTACTAATATTTTATATCATCCTATTATATAAATTTATAAGGATTAGTTTCTCTAACCACAAATTTGGTATTATTAAGGATTATTATCTTTAATCTTATTTCGTTATTTGGAGAAAGGAATTATGTAATTATCTCATAATTATAGAAATTACTAAAAATTATAATTAACGAACTTCTATGAATTTATATCTTTTTTATATTGATTTACTATATTTTTGCTTGTTAATTCAGAACTAAAATATCTTTATATCCTTATAAGTTATTAGGGAAGTAATGGTCTTTAAAATACTTAAGATTGTTTATCAATAACTTCTGCTTTTATAAATATCTTCACATTCTTATATTTAATCTTTAAAGTTTCGACTAAATATATCCAACAGACTAAAAATATTATTGATTAGTAAAATTCCTCAATTTAAAGCAATTGTACGAATTTTCTTCTAAAGGGAGAATAAATTCTTTATATCTATTATATTTTTTCTTTCTTCAAATTTTTTCCAGTTAAACTTAAAGAAACTAATTAACTAGATTAAATAGAAATAAGAAAACACTATAATAATCACTTAAATAAAAATAGTTAAATTGCAGTGCTAAAATTGCATAATATAAATTAGCTTCTAATAGATATAATATTAGAATGATGGCTTATTTATCATATAGCAAAAATACAAATATTTTTATAGAAGTTTCTTTAGAATTGTTAGATGATATGATACTTTAAATTAAATAATTAGATTAGATAAGAATATAAGAGTTTAATTCATAAATGATAATCTGCTTATGATTATCAAATTTTGGTTATCTGAGTTTCTTTTTTATTTTCAAGTAAAAATGGTTTAAATCTAGAAATAAATTGGAAACTTAAGTTTAAAATCTTAAATAAGAAATTTAATTTGGATTTAAAAGCATAAAAATAATTTTTTTATGGATTCTATTATTTAGCAACGCATATAAAACTACATTTTAAAATATCAAGATCCTCTTATATATAATCTATTAATGTAAATTAAGTTTGGTTTAAGCACTAGTAATAAATCAGTCAGTAAATTTATTTCTTATTTTATCTTTCTAATTCATACTTATTAGAACTGAAATAAAGAAGCCATTTAAAATAAATGAGTTTTCATTTTGTGCAAGCAATAAGCTAGCTACCTATATCATTAATATCAGTCTTCATTTAGTTTTAATTATTTATCTTTATAATGTGGAAGCTACTTCCACATTCTTTTCATTAAGTTACAAATTATAAGAAGCAAAATTCTTAGTAATAAGTATTATATTTGAGGGTCTATTTGTCTCGTTAGATTTGTATTTATTATCTATTCTTTTGTAGTTATAATTTTAAAATATTTGCCCCAATCAAATAATCATTCTTACTAAATCTTACTAAAATATTTATTTACTTTGAACGGTCTCTTAATGGAGGTAGATAGGAATTCTACTAAACTGTTTCTGAAAAATAGTATCATTATGACAATGAATGTATACTCCATAATCAAAAAATTTAAACTCCAATCAGGACCAAATAATCAATTCAACTAATCCATAGCTTAAGACATATTTAAATGAAGTATTTATACAAAATCTCTAGAAAATATTACTTTATTTGTAATTTTTCTTACTGTAATAATGGAAATAGGCTTAGGATTAATTGGAGGAAATTAATCTAAAGGTACATATAGAAGCAACGATTGGGTATTTCGTGACTAAATTTCCTTTTCCAGGAAAGTTGCTAAAATGAGGAAATCATAATTTTACAGATGAAATAAATTAAAAAAATGTTATAAGGAAGTATTTTATCTAACTTGGCTTATACTTTGGTGCACCAATGTGCTTATTTTTTATTTTAGGGAAAAGCAAGTTCTTGCTTATCATTACATCTGACTCGAATCAATTTATCATATATTTATGTCATTGCTTATTCCAAACCTTTTAATTTCTTCATAAAAGGGAGAAAATCCAACAGATTCGGGACAAAATGGATTAATTCTTTTAAAAATATTATTTTCTTACCTTCTATCTTTAAAATAAGGAAAAATCTATAATAAGAATAATAAAGTATAGATTATAAATAAGATATAAATATCCAGAGTAATAAATTATTTATCTAGTTATTTTACTTAATAATAATAAAGAAATCACAATTAAGACATTCTTTTACATACCCAAAAGTATTTGAGACTTTAATAACTGCCTTTATAGGAGCAATTTTAATTTTAAAAGATATTACTATAATAAATCTTTCTTAAATAGTTTCAATGTAAGAAACAACCCAACAATAGATATTCCTTAATTCCAATAATAATACTATTTTTAATTTCAAAATTGGTTGGAAATACCTTTGGAAAATCTTTGAATAATATGCATTTGCTGATTAAAGGTTTTCATTTTATAAGTAACAATAGATCTCTAGGATGTGAATAGCATATGCATAGGATTCATTTCTATAGCCATTATTACTATGAATGCAGTTCAATATATTGACTCTTTTAAAAGATGTCGAAATCTATTCCTCATAATAGATTTCCATTAGTTATTAATGAAAATTCTTAATATTGCGACTTATGACTGAAGGAAGTTACTATAATTTTGAGGTTTAAAATATATTTTAAGAATTTCTATGCTGAGATATTAATAACTCAAAAAGTTGTTCATATTATCTATGATCTGAAAGGTTGTTTAGATTTAGATAATAAAGAAGCTATTATAATAAAATGGTTAAATCTATTAAAAAAAATAAACAAATATAACTATAAACTACTTAAAAAGAATAAAAAAATGATCTCAGAGAATCAGACCTAAAAATATTAAGTCCTGGAATTAAACGAAAAAATTAAGACTTTGCTATAAATAGCAGTAAAGATTTAACAAGAAAATAATTAATTAAAAAAGTAACTAGTAGCAAATCAGAAGTGGAATAGGTAAATTTCCAACTAAATTTAATAGAATAGAGACTCAACCAGTATACCTTAAAGATATATAATCTATAGTCCAAAAAGACTAAATCAAAGGAGATCCTAAAATTGAGAAAGACCATTAACTAATTTATACCTATAATCGGAGAAATATATTAAGATGTTGATTCTGAAAAAGAAAGACACCCAGTAAGACAATGCTAATAGTTAAAATAAAAATAAAGAATTAAGGAAAAAAGAATATTGCCCAAACTGATCTAAATATATTGCTCAAGAGAAGTTAAGATCTAAAGAAGAAAACTATATTAAGGACTGGAATTAAACTAATCATTAATGGAAGCAAATAATACAATATTGAAAAAAATGTTTGAAGAAACTAAAGGATGCGTTATAATCAAGGACGAAGAAGAGAATTTAAATTCAGAGAAAGATGTGATTTAGGTGAAGAAAAAGAAGAACAGATATTTTTGACCAGCAGAAATTAAACAAAATAAATACAATTAAACTTATATGTGATTAACCTAACAATGGTAGATCTACTATAATTAATTATTATCATCCTTATTTTGTGTTTCTTAACACTACTGGGTCAAATTTTTCTATCTATATAAGTCAATGGGACTAAGATATTTGTCTGTTGATGATGAAGATTGTATGTAATAGGATTAATAATAAGAAAAAAAATTAACACTCTTAGTTCAAACTTCTTAAGAATATTTGAAAGATGTATAATTTATCTTTGTTTTAATTTGATACCTTTATATAATTTATAATAAATCTATATCAATACTCTCAATTTAAGTAATTGCAAGACTTTTAAAAATGGAATTAAATTTTTATTTAAATTAAAAAATTAAAACTAAATTACGAAGTTAATAAGCATTTCAATATATCAGAATCTTAGAGATTATTAATTTTTAAATTTCTATTTACATAATTGATAAAATATCTTAGATGATTATTAGTGCTTTTACTCTAAAATTTAACATTTAATTATTCTTTTAATGTTTGCTACCAAAAATGAATTATAAGCACAATACTAAGAATCTTTATAATTGTGAGATTTTAATTTTTTTATTTAAGCTAAATTTATTTTATTAACTCAAAATTAAAAAAAAAAATATTTTATTATATATATATTTTTTAAAACCGCCATAGTTGTTCGAAGGTGAACAACAAGGTCATCTTCATCAGAGGTGGGGAATTTAAGTACCCATAATTGACACATGTCGTCCTCTGCTTTGATGATGCAATGAGACACAATCCTGCCATGTCCTTGGACCTTCAGCAAGTATTAAAGATTACGAGTATTCTAAAATTATATCAGTATTGAACAAGGTTTATCAGTATCTGATAATTTTATCAGTAAGAAACATTCTTGTCAGTATGAAACATTTTTTTTAAAGAGCTGCGCACCAACGAGAGTGCTACGTGCTCTATAATCAAATTTATTTATTTATTATAAAGTTATAATTTCCTCCAAAATGGTTGAAATTAAATAGTAATATAATATTATTATGTGGTTAAAGCGTTTTATATAAAATACGCTAATCATATTTTTAAATTAAGATTTATTAAAAATGAATGAAGTTTATAATACTTTCTTATTTTATTTAGTAGATATAAAACTAAACTGATGTGACTAAGAAATTAAAAGATGTTTAAAGCGCAAAGATTAAATTTAAGTTAAGAAATTAGATATTTCAATGTTTGCTGCTTATATTTTTCGCTATTAAATTAACTCTTAGTTAATATAAAATAATGGAGACATTCTAAATTACTATAGTGTTTCATCAAGCACTTCTTAATAAATCAAATAAACAAAAATCAGTAATTAAATGAGCTAAAAACTAAAATAAATAGAAGATTCGTAAATAATAAGGAGTAATTTTCACTCTAGATCATGAGTTTCAATTCTATTTCAAGTTTTTCCATCATTCCCTTATTATTTTCTTCAGCTTTTTAACCTCTTCCTGGAGGTTCTGCATCACTTTTTTCAGTTAATTAGAATTTATTTACTTCTCTGTGGTGAGATTCGAAATTCCGAGGACATAATATTTTTAGCCTATTTTATAGACTTTTCAGAAGTGGGACTCCATTTGATGGTTGATCCTTTGCTTTCTTCTCCTGGCCCTTGCTTCTCTAGAACGTTATTAACTTCTGATTTCTTGGGGCCACAAAAAATTCTGATTCAAATCCGTACACTTTCTTAATTTTATTTGCATAGCTTCAGCAAATTAAAATTTATTATTTGTTTATCAGATAGAAGAAATTAGAAATCAAAATAGTTGATAAAGGCAAAAGTAGAATAAATAATTTCTCATTACTATTTAAAAAAAGTGGAGATTTATACATTTTACTGATATTTAATCTAATAAATAGCAAGAATACATAAGGTTGTTTAATAAATTAAAAAGATGCTTATTTAATACTAAGTCTAAGCATTTATAGTAAAGAAAGATTAGATTATTAAAGCGATTAAGATTCTTTTAAATAGGTTAATTATATTAATATTTATGTAATTTTAATTTTAAAATTAGTTAAAAAATAATAATAATGGATATAAAAGCTTCAATGCTTTGAGTATTGGAGTATAATTGCATACTTTTATTGAATGTAGTATGAAAATTATTAATAAATTATGTTATTATATTCATTAAGTGTCAAACTACTTCTTGTTCATCTTGCAAAGTTACTTTAATTTATTATCTTTTTTGCAATCGGCATAAATGTATCCTTGGAAACATTATTAGAAGGTCAAGATTTTAAATTTATAAGATATTTATTAAACTCTTGAAAAGCACGAGTTTTTTAGACTTAAAGTGATACATTTAGATGCTTTACTTAAATATATGATATGGTAAATGGTTTCAAGAAAGTTTTGACAATTAAAACGTAACATAAGAGTCTAGATTCTCCTTAACTGATTTAGTTTAAATTAAAGTAAAAGGCATGAACTTAATTATTTTCCAAATGCACAAAAGGAAATCAGTTTAAATCGATAAAGTAAGACTCATTAAAAGTAGATTAATAAGATTTTAAGGTTATTTTTGAATGAGCCTTTAAAATTTAGTTATGTTATTAATGATTCCTTTAAGGGAAAAAGAAGTCAAATCTCAGAAAGAGATTCTTTTCACTCCAAGGAACTAGGAGCCTGGTACCCAGAACAGTATCAGGAAACAAATAGATCTCTGAAAACCACTAGCGTTACACTAACTCCAGCTCAGGAAGAGAAACTAAGGAAGTAGGCGAAGCCTGCCCTATATCAGGAAGTCTCAGAGTTCAATCCTACTGGTTAGGTGAGCATGGAATAGACCAACAAGGTGGTGCTAAATCTCCTGGAAGAGGTTAAGAAGCTTCGTAAGGAAAACGAGAAGCTAACAGAACTAACAACCTATAGATTTGAAAATTCAATGAACTTAAGATTCGCTAACCATGAAATAGAAATTGACGCACTATGGAACTGCTAGCGAGACAGATTAGTTAAATGAATTCTTAGATATAAAAGATTTGAAAGTAAAATAAATAAATTAAAAATGAAATAAAGAATTAGATGAATTTCCAAAGTTAGCAGAACCTACTAGAGCACAATATGGACGTAAAAATACAAACTCCTCAGGAAAATACACATCGTAAAAAAGATTCAGAAATCATTACTATTTTTGTAATAGCAAATGACATCTTTATAAGAAATATTAGAAATTTTAGAATGCAAAAAACAATGTTGAATCCAAGAGAGGAAGAAGAAAGAACAGCCTAATTGCATCAGAAATGAAGAAATCTATTTAAGGAAAGGGAACTAAGTATGTAAGAAAACAAGAAAAATTAGACTAGGAAAAAGAGTTTACCAAAACTTTAATGATCAATAATTTCAGAATATGAAACTTATTTTAAACGAAAGTGATCCATATGTTGTTATATAATTTTAAATTTAAATTTAATTCCTTTAAATTCTGATAAAGTAAACATATGAATAGCATCACCTTC